>CM052077.1:5136492-5148992 GCA_020010945.3 Muscidifurax raptorellus
CGCAAAGTCATATACACAGAGTAACGCTGCTGTCGCGCTACATCCACTTACTCGACGGCGCTTAGCTGAAAAGTGTGCAGTCCCCCGTTAATACAACTTTGCAGAGCCAGCTTGATTTATATCAGCAGAGACGAAGCAAGGATCTCTCTCTCGCTCTCTCTTTCTCCTTTGAGCGCTGTTTACGGCGTCCTGAGGTTGCTCTTTCTCGCTATACGTGTACATCCTCGTGCACTGAAATTAGGTCTGCTCAGGACGTTTATATCGACGAGCCAAGTTTATCGGCTCAGCGTTTACGAGCTACTGCTGCCTTTTTCTCGTCTTATCCTTATACGGTTCGTCCTTCTTCTTCTCTTGTTTTGGATTTATGGAGCGTTTAGGCTAATCTGGGGCGCCTGGCAGGCGCTTAATTTTACACGCCCGCTAGGGGGCGCTGCTGCAACGCGTAATTGCGCCGCCTTCGTAAAAAAAAGTATATAGCGAGGGGAGGCTTCGATCTTATCGGCGCGTGAATTTGAATTTAAAACTTGAGCTGCGCTGCTGCCGCCGCTGCTGCTTTTTCGAGCTAGGCGTCACGCTGTTATACTGCGGGGCTTGAAAAATCGATGACCCGTCGAGGTGCACAGCAGCAGCAGCAACGGCAGCAGCAGCCTCTCTCTCTTGCATAATCGCGATTGACGTGACGGAGGATTTAGCGAAGGGGGAGTTTCGCGCTTTTGAGAGAACGAAAACGTTTTACTTTCATCTCTTTTGATGTCGTTAAGCAATATTACTATATATCGTACTTTCTTAGTTTTGCCCGTTAGCTTAGATATACGTTAAAAATTGCGGCGAGAAATTGGCATAGTTGAAAACGACTTTCTCCTATTTAGCCAGACAAAAATTGATATCTTGCTACGCTCACTTTTACGACACGGAAGAGAGAAAAAAACTCGTTCAACAAAGAGTCTAGATGAAAAACTGATTTTATACCAGGGTATAAAAAAAGTTCCTAGTCGATCGAACCTCAGCAGCATCGAAAGATGAATATGCATCGTCGTCGAAGCTTTCAACTTTTTATCGTCCACCTCCAGTTTAGCAAAGTGGAAAATTATCTAAAGACTCGATCTATCTCGCGGGGTGCACTAAGAGTCAAAAGATAAATCATATCTTTCTCCGTACGCATTTCCTAACTCGGCTCTTCTCTCTCTCTCTCTCTCTCTCTCTCTCTCTCTCTCTCCATAAACCAGCGGTGCGATTACCGAGCTGCTGCATCCGTCGGTAATACGAACTCTCAAGTCCACGACCTCTCCTCCTCGTGGTATGTACACGCCCTCGCGGGAGTTTATCATCCGGGCCGCACAAAGCCATCCCCTTCTCGCTGATATACGCGAAGAGTCCGCGGACAGACGACGCGCCATTACCGGTGCTATGGCCTTCCATGTAACCCTGTGTGTTGGATTCTCTCTTCTCTCTCTCTCTCTCTCTCTCTCTCTCTCACTGTCTCTCCTGTATGTTCAGCAGGTGTAAACAGCCGCACGGACACGTATATATACACGCCCCTATACGCGCGAGAGATGCTTTTGTTTACTCGTGCTCGCGATGATATCATTGGGATATGTAGGACGAGACACACGCCTTGGTCGGTAGCATACATAAGGGTGAGTCTCCATATACAGTCTATATACGCACCAGACTCTGCGGATGATTGGTATACGGGGGAGGAAAAATTTATGGCGCCCGACGACGGATATGCTGCAGAGCTACTGCATGCCTCCTGTGCATTAGCTTCCACACTGTGTCCGGGAGGTTCCGGGGGCTCTAGAATTACGCTGCGCGCTAAAAGGTTTGCTCGGGCGAGGAGGAAAGCTAGTTTAGAGGCGCGCTTAGAGGCTAATGCTGTTGAGTTATGCTTGTTGATGATGGTGATGGACTTTTTGATTAAGTTGCCGCACAGTTAGTCTGGATAATGTTTGCGATGCTAATGAGGATCGGATTCTGGAAGGGGATCTGGCGGATGGGTTTTTAAATTACTTTTGAATTTTGGATTGTAAATTAAAAATTTTTTAATTGGATCCGACGCCACCAACTTTTCTCTCTTAATGAACTTTACGTACTGAAGCGACATCTAGTGCAGATATATTTTAAAAAATGTTCTAACGAAACTATCGATCCAAAACTGGTTTGACGAAAGACTCCACAACATCTCTCGCATCGTTAACGCCTGTTGCCAAATCCATCGTCGATAAGAAATGAAGAATTAACATTGCGCAACCATCAGTCCCACGAGCCGTCCCAATTAATAAACTGACTCTGCAGCAGCAGCAGCAGCAACGAAGAAAATAACAAGACGTCGCAGTAACAGCCAGCTTCGCCGAAAGTAATTAAAACAGCGACATTAGGATGCAGAGCGACTGGCGCTGTATTAAGTCACGGAACGTCGCGTCTACACCTGGTGCGCCTTTGGGAACGATAATTGCGCTTCTTTCAGCGCCTAGTCCAATTATCGCCATTCTTTTGTTGCGAGAGCTGCAGGCCAGGGCGTTTAATTAAATTTTTCGCGAGAGCCCCCGTTCGTTAACGCGCCGGACTATGACCGTCCGTCGCGATAATTAGCCGACCATTAGTGATTTGCCCAACGAGAGCTGAGATGCGCCTTTTCGAAGACAAGCCTGCAGTACGCCGGCGATGATTATTATCATTTTTTTTTCAACTGTGACATTGTTGACGGCGAGAGGGACTTCTGAGCTTGACAGTAGCTGTAGGTGCGGCGATTTTGGATAATGGCAAGGGAGTGGAAATTAAAATTCGCAATAATTCATTTTAGAGAACTTTTCGACTTGATGTTTCGTCTGTATTTTATCCGAGAGACTTTGACTTACGAAATGCTATAGGAACTGATGAAAATGTTTCAAAATTAAAGCTTAATGTATTACATCGAAAGAAAAAAACGCGTAATTATATTTAGAGAACGCGGCAGCGAAGAAGCGCATCAGCTTCGCGTTCGATAATGATTCCCGGGTGAAAAATGGCAAAACGAAAGTGCGGAAAAATGAATCCACCCGTTGATGAGACGACACGACGAACGGATTTGGAAAAAAAAGAAACACAAAAGTTAGGCGCAAGTGTGCGATCGACAGTTTCGCGAAACAATGGAAAATCGAACGACCGATGGTGAAATAATACGCCGGGAGATACGCGCGCGACGGATATGACAAATCCGATTTTGCGCGAAATGAGCGCCGAAGATAAATATGAGGTAGCTTTTGTTGGCCGGCGTCGTTGTTCGCGAGATGAATTGCGATTCGCGGAAAGAGAACGTCGATCGTTAGATGTTCCTTTTTTCGGCGAATCAAACAACGGACGCGACAAGCACATTTGTATATAATACTGCGGCACAATTAGTATGACGCGCCAGATGGTCGAAAGAATAAAACGGAGAACCCGATGCAATTTTCAAACATACGCGCGCACAAATGCACACACGAACCGAGTGAAATTCGTACTCGTTCACCAGCGCAATCGATGCCTCGATGATTAACGTCGAGAGAATGAGCACACTTACACCGACCCCTGATCTGCTCATACAAATGGCCAATTATTCGCGCTCTCCAATATTTTACACAATCACATTAACGATTCTCGCACCAAACGTCGATCCTGGAATTATTAATCAGCATAGACACACATGCAAGCTTGATCGATCAACGGGATTGTGTCAAAAGTAATTAGCTCGGGCTCTGCAACGACAGAGAGAGAGCCAGATCTGATTGCATATTGTGGACAATCTCGGGGGTAGAGGGATGCCAATATCTGCCAAGCGGAGGATACATTGATCAAGGCGCGCGCCAATCAGGGATATCCACTTGAGTTGACGCTAGTTAGCTCTCGCTAAACATCAGTAGATCGCGTTTACGAGTCTGATGTACGGATATATATATATACATATATATATAAATATATATATATACATTGGTAGTAGGTATATACGCAGATATAGTGTTTTTGATAAGGGGAACATATCATATCTCGAATAGATTTTGGCGAGAGATAAGTCACGTGATAGCCGCGAGAGGTTATGTAATATTACGGAGAGAATAAGAGCTCGTATAACGCAGCTTTTCATTGTTCAATTCCGACCGAAGTGTCTTTTGTGAACTTTCAAGAGCGTATAAAACAACGCTGAAAAGTTCTCTTCGCGGTGTGCGGAGGGTATAGTCCGCCCTAATAAATTCTACCGCAGCGGCAGCGCTATCGACCTCGAAAATCATAATCAAACAGAGATCCCCCGACTACCGACGTCGTTTCGCCTCCTCGTAAAAATCCCATGCAAATTACGCACTTTATGACGACGACAAAAAGGTATATATAGAAGAAGGAGAGTAAAAAAATTTTTTTAAACTCGCAGTCAAGAGCCGCCTCCGCCCGAATAAAACTTCTCTCTCTCTCTCTCTCACTTTCTCTCGCACTCTTCTTCTTTTTTCTCCCTTTGTCGCTCGAGAAAGAGAGTCCATCTTTCGCGCAACTGCTCCCAGAAGACACTTTAGGCAAATGCGATTGCGTAGAAGAAGAAGCGAGGACTGGTTTATTTTAACTGGGCCGAAGTTACGCGAAGTGATTGAAGCTCCGCTACTTCTTCTTCTTCGTTTATGTTGCCTCCTTTTTTACGCCGAGTTACTTACTTCGTGTGCTTAAGGAGCGAGAGGCGCGAATTTCGCTTTAACGTCGAGTTCAAGTCGCCCCGGCGCGTTACGGGGGAGGCGTAAGGCGAGAGGTTCCGGCGTTTATCGTTATTGTTCTCGTTTATCGTTGGCCTGTGCGTACGGATTCACTGCTAATTTTCTTAGAGTGGACTTTTTTCAATGGGAAAGTTGTATTGGTAGACAGACCTGTGTGTTCAAGTATTTTGAGTATCGCGGCATGGTAACACGTTGGCTTACCTGTAACAGAAAAAAAATATTCGCGCATTAATATGAGAGTATGCGAAAATAACCCACTACGGGAATAATAATCTTAGTCGCGAAAAAGACTCAATAAGAATCAGTAGAAAACATTCATCCATCAGCGGATCAATTCATTCGTAAACCATCATGCGCGCAAAAGTAGAGCCACAAATCATCCCGTTATAAAAATGCGAATACAGAGTCGAAATCTCAACAACTTGAAGAAGCGCGACAATCCGCCGGGCATCTTGCTCTCGTTTTTCCGTGAGACTCTAGCGAGAAATATCACCCGGATTTCGCGATCGAATATTTATGCGTCCGCTCTCGAGTGTCACTTCCGTTGCTCCAAAGGATCTTGAAATTGTATATAGGAAGCTGTGTCTCTTGACTCGGAAACGCACTGAAGTGTGTGTACGTATTTATATATCGATTGCCACATCCACGATTTCATGCAATGTATATATGTATAGGATAATTAGTTGTGACGTAATGCTTAAGCTAATCGTGCCGTTGTACAAGTGTACAAGAGCGACGACGCGATCGGATGTACACACGCAAAGTTGAAATTGCCTTGGATCTCTCGAGGCACGCTGTGAATAATTACTAAACTTCTTGCGAGCGAGAATGATGTAGTTATAGGTTGCGATTTCAAAAGTTCAGATCAAAATTGGAAAATTTCAAAATGCGCCAAGGACGATAAATGTTCCCCGCAGAAAGACACGTAAGCCGCGGGATTGAGGTATTCGAGCCCGGCTGATGTTACTGGCTGCTCTGCTAGTCGAGAAGAACAAGAGACATTGGGCTAAACGAGCAGGTACACACTGCACTGCACTCGTGACGACGACGACGACGTGTGGCAGGTGGCCACTAATGAAGGAACTCGAAACGGCCGCGCCTCGAGCTGCCACTTAAGCGCCACAGTAGTAGCCCACCCAGCGACGATCTAATTTCAAAGTAGGCTGAGCTTTTCTTGCCTTAGCCCTCACTGCTCTCTCGGCTCTTGTCCCTTTAATTCGCCCGGTGCACTGGCTTGGTAAATGTTGGAAGAGGGTCTTTGCCTTTTTTTTCAAAATGGCGAGTCTATCTTTTTCTCTACACTTTGGATGGAATATTTCTTTCAAGCTCGTGACGCTAGCGTTACTTTTGAGCTTACGCATCGATTATTAAAATTAAAAAAAAAACAATTCATCCTCGAAAACAAGCTCAGAACCGAAAGTCAAACCTCTCGGCTCATTAAACACCGTAAATCTAGATTAAGCGTCTCGCGACCTCTAATTGAGAGAGCAGTGCTGCGCAAAGTGTGTAGCGGGAGAAAAACCGAGTACATTATAACACAGCTAGCTCAAACTCGCTCGTATGTGTGCTGCCATACTGCGTCAACCACGGATTTAATACCAGAGACACGTCGTCGCAGAGCTGCTTTTTACTCCGGCCTTTATATGTACGTCTGTGTGCTACAGGGCACAACGTGATGTAATAAAAGCAGCTTTAATGCGGACGAGCGGTGGCGCTAATGTTATGCGCCGCAATGAAGAACGGTCTGAATTAGGGCTTTTTTGTAGTATTTGCTTTGAATTTACGAGGAGTATTTTTTTTCAGCTCGCTTTTATAAATAATAATGCGAGCGCGGTCGAGGAAAAGAGAGTTGTTGTGCACTTTAATTGTCAACTTTGCAAGGGTATGACGCGGTCATTTCCGGGGTATAAAGGATTTACAATTTCAGTCCAGTCTTTTCTGCTGATTGCGATTGCATTTTTATAAATCAAACGTGCAAACCATCTCGATCTCACTCCACACCGCGGCATTGCAAATTCTTATGCAGTAGCATAGTCAATATTGCACCTCCACCGCGAATCCGGCAAAAGTCAGTCTTTCTCTATCTCTATCCTTCTGAAATATGAAAAACCCGAAATCCCGGCAGACTGCTCTCTTGGCTCCCAGATAATCCAAAAAAAGCCAAGCAAACCTTTTAACGCGCCTTTTGTATGGCGGACAGAGTACACTAAATCATTCACGGGTACACAGAGCGTCGAACGATACATCTGCATACCCGTCTCCAAAAGAACAGTGTACAAGCCCCGACGACCACGACGACGACAGAGTGAGAGAGAGAGAGAAATCCCCTGGTAACCTCGATTCTCGCTAACGCGATATCCCTGAAAAATAAATGGCCGCGCGCCGACGAAATTCGAGGCACCCCCTCTACCGCCAGTGCTGCCAACCTAGCGGTACCACTGCACTGCAGTGCAGAGAGTGGAAGGGGGTGGCAGTAGCGGAACTGCCGGAGAGTGACGTAAGCGAGTTAACCCGACCCCGTGAACTCGTGGCGGCGGCTGCCCCAATCGATACGCGCCCGAGAGACGGAGTGACCTTGAACTATTTACGCCGGCTGCTGCTGCTACCCGCCCGGGGTATAGATTTCCCTCTCCTCGCGAGAGTTGCCGTATACTCTGCAGCGGACCGCGGAATTCGCGACCTTAGCCTTTACCTAGCCTTACCGCACACTCGAGCAGCAGTAGAGTCCTTTTTTGGGGTGAGGAGACGACCCGGGATTTCGCAGCCGATGGGTTACTGCAGTGGAAGAGTCGATCTCGCGGTCGAGGGATCAGATTGGCTTTTGGGGGTTTTTAATGTACTGGGAAACTGCGTGGACGGAGGGGAGTTGTCAGATCCTGTGTGAGCGAACTGAATTGTTTCAAACTGATTCATTTGTGCTGAAGATATATTGATTTACTATTAAGAAATCCGTGCATCTGCAGATACAAAAATAAGTTAAACACACTCAAACTCACATGCGATATACTGGTTTAAAATTAGATATATTATTTGCAGGTTATGTACAACATATTAAGCTGAAAGATAAGTCTCGTTAAATTTGCACATAAATCGGAAGCATTTATACAACAGTCAGTAAATTTGTATCAATTATTGGGACGATTAGAGCTTTGGTATATTAATTGCTTAATTGAACCCACTGAGCCATCAACAACAGAATATCATCCCTGTTAAACAAATGCCCTGGTTGACTTTGAAAATTTTGTTCACACTATTATCTCAATCTCATTATTGGATCTGAAAACAACATTCGCTATATTAAATAATCAAATGAGCTTCATTTTGGCAGTGGAAATCACTTCTATCTCGAAACGTCACATTTTTGCTCTCTGTAACTTACATTCCAAAAATGGCTTATGACGTCATTAAGAATTCGGCCAAACCATTTACAACCTACCATCTCTTACACAACATCGTAATGAACCATTACAAACCCTTGCAAAACGGCACACGCTAACACAACGACGAAAAATATGAAATAAATTTCGATCTCGAGGTAATAAAGCAAGCCAGTTAAGATTTTAAAAAATCCCGGGGAGTAATGTATATCAGAGCATCGATCGAGCTCGCTGAGAAGTGGGTAGATACGATAGAACCCGGCGACCTTGGCCTTATACGTCCTTCAGAGTTTCGTCTCTGTGCAACGATGTATATGCAGCTCGAGTCTGCGCTTCGGGAGCGAGTCTGGTTCCGTTAGGAAATCGCTGCACAGATTCGATTAAGAATTATTATCTCGCGAATCTCGAATCGTATTTCCCAACTTTCGGCGTTAATCAAATAGCCAATATCATCAGTCGTATACGCAATATGATATATACGTGAATTTCTTACACAAAGAAAAAGCATCATGTCTCATCTTTAGAAATTCAGAGTCCAACTCGGCGAAGTTATCGACATGTTAAATTTAGCCTGGAACAGCGAGTGCATTTTCCACTGCACATTCTTTATACCCTGCTTATGTAACTCGCGCGACCAGGTATATACATCAGCAGCGACGGCCGTCCGCGGTATCGATCCCCGCGCGAGTCCGTATAACACAGTTCTAACCATGACAAAGGGTGTATGTGTACGTATAGACTCGGTGCGCGTCTCCCTCTCTGAAAATTGTGATTTGTCGCCGTACGCCTCCAGTTTCCTGAGCTTTTTACCTCATCTGGCTTTGAAATATCGCAGAACGAAACTTGGAAATAATGCAAAAGATGTTCATATATGAAATAAGACTATTATAGAACGATGTTCCTGCAACGTCATCGAGTCCAATCGAGCAGTGACTTCCTGACAGTTTCATCGCGTCGCGAAACTCGATCGCGCGTGCAACATATACACGTGAAAAAATCGAGTTAGCTGTCGACACGCCAAATTTTCCGCGGCACTCCATCAGAGAACAAAAATCCGGTACTCGCTGTCCACATCCATCGTTCGCTCTTCTCCTCTCCTGTCAATAGCCGGACGAGCGTCGTCGTCGGGTTTTTTTTGCGGGCAACGTAACGCGATACCGCATTAATGCGAGAAAGAGGCGGTTTTTCGGCGGCGTTACGCTACGGGGCATTGCGTTTCGATGCGAACAAAGCCGATGTGTATATGGAGGGAATGAGAGTATAAGCCTATAAGTACGCCAGGGGGGTATTAAGGGATACGAGGTGTTTGTAGACAGTTTATAGAGGGATATGTCGCGGCTGGGGGATTCGGTGACCGTTGGGGAGAGCAAAGGGCTGAACTAATATGGCGCGATGGCTGCGGCCATTTTGGAATATAATACACTTGAATTTTTGGTTATCGTCGTCCTTATGAAGACATTTTTTAAAATAAAAGTGTAATGCTTTCAGGTTTCATCCTAAATTGCACTTATGGAATTAACGAAGCTCCGCTGCGTGCTCCGAGAAATATTAAAGTATTACGAGAATCAAAGGAGACGTACTTTCAAATGGAAATGAATCTCCATTATCCGCTAAGTATCCGACGCAGCAGCAACTCGAAGGCGCAGGACCGAAAATCGCATTATGATTCCTGTATACAAGCTCATAACTTGCAGCAGCTTTTCCTTCTCTTACTCTCTCATTGTATACGTCAATATAGGCGACACAGTTCTCTCTCTCTCTCTCTCTCTCTCTCTCACTCACTCTCTCTCTCTCTCTCTCTCTCTTCTCTTCTCGGCATGAATATTTCATGTCTCGTAATAAATAGTAACAGGCCGAAATCAGGAATAAAATAAGAGAAGCATAGACCAACCACCAGAGAGACGAAGGAACGAATGAAGGAGAACAAAGCGGATGATAAAGAGTCTCGGCAGAAAAGTAGCTCGCGGCGAGTATAATCGGCAGATACAGCCGGGTAGAGAGAAACTTTCCAGAATCTCTCTCTCTCTCTCTCTCTCTCTCTCTCTCTCTCTCTCTCTCTCTCTCATTCTCTCTCTTGCGCATTCGTTCATATTTATGATTTCTGCCGAGGCCGCCGCGCATAAATTTCTCGGCGCGCGCGATCTTGTAAAATTTCAGTGCTCGCACGCCGCGCTGAATCAATTTTCCGCGCGCGAACAATCTTTTCCCGGGCAAAGTTTGAAACAATGCGCCGTTGATGAAAATTGCGTCGATGATTTACAGCGAGGAACTTTACGCGCGCAGCTTTAACAATTGCAGCGTATAGCGCGCAGAGCGCGATTGCCGTTGAAAAGTTAACCTTGAGTTGGAGAGAAATTTCTCGCGTTTGTGAAATATTTGGTGAAGTTTGAAAAGCTCGGAGTATGCACGATTTACCTGATGTTGTTGTTGTTGTTATGGCGTTATTACGTTTTGGAGAAACCGTGCGCTTTTATAATAATTATATGTACAGAAATTGCTGAGAGGTTTCATTTGTAACCTATTTGTTCGGAATATCCCAGTGAAATAAATGTTTAGTAATTATTAACTTCACTCCCGCTATACTTATTTTTGGTGTTATGTTTGCTTTGTTAATATTGTGACTCTAGTTTATTCTCAACTGAAACTATCTCCTATAATTCATCGCAATAACGTAAAGCGCACATACTCTCGAAAGAGCTCATTTTGCCCCAATGACAAATCTCCCATTAAAATAACAATTTCAATAAATAGCCAGAAGTCGTCGTCGGTTATCTCTCCCAATTTCTCCCTTTCTCCACCCCCACACGTACCGTATCTCAGCTTACGGCCTGGCAGTTTGATTGTCCTCGTTTGGAATCGGTGAAGTGAACCGCAGGCAACCTGCCAGAAGCACGGGCCAGCTGAAATTAGGATCGATATAAAATCTCCGACGAGCATCGGCGCGAAATTTTCGTCGCCTATATATGTGGAATACAAAAATACCCCTCTTTCGGTCGTCATCGCGTCTATCAAAGCGATCAATTAGATCCAGGCGCGTTCGAGCTTTGTATTTGCCGATGAAAGTGTATTTGCCTTCGCTCCAGAGTGAGAGATCCATTTTTATGTGTTGAGGGCAAACAAGAGAGCTTTTTCACCCTTCGACTGTCTAAATATAGCGAAAATTCGGGGGATGTAGAGGGAGACAGAGAGTGAGAGAGAGAAAGCTTTTGTTTTGTTTGTGATGACGAAGGCTACGCGCGCATATATACACGAAAGTTAGGGAAGCTAAATAAGCCGTCGTCGTCTCTCGAAAAGGGATGAAGTATGTAATTTAACGAAAATATAGAACTGAGTCCGGTAATTGGCTCGTAAAACTGCTTTGACGCACGCAGTCCGGTGTGCTTTCTTAAATCACAGTTCGTATAATAATATCATTGCTAATCACTCGAAGCTCAGTAAGCAAAAATCTCCTCACAGAGCAGTCGTTAAAATTGCACGATTCGTTAAACGCGATATCGATATTCTCTCTCAAGCTCCCTTTGAAATATTAAACGACGATAAAGCCCTTAAGCACCGGTCTATAATTTTTAACGACGCAACAACTCGAAAGAGAGAGAGAGAGAGAGAGAGAGAGAGCCAGCCGCGTTGTAACAAATGACTCATCGCAAGCTTCTCTCTTGGTATCCTTCAGAGCGGCCCATATGAAATAGCTGCACTCAACGAAAGTGCTCCACTTTCGGCGCAATAAAGCTTTCTCGCTGCGGCCTCCTCTTGCGCGCGCATAATAATTCATGCGTACGGTGTCATTGATCTATCTATCTACGGGTATACGGCTACTCTCAGAGAGCCTTATCTTCCATTGTCTCGCGCGCATGAGGAGCGCATAAGTTTCTAATGGAAGAGGAAGAGAATTTTCGAGGAACGCAAAATTATGCCATTCGAGCTTCATTCCGAGTTTTGTTAAGTTCATTAATTGCGTTATGTACGCTCGCAGTGCAGGTGTTCTATCTTATTCTTCTCTTCTCTTCTCTTGGGAAACTGACTGAGAGAGCTCTCTCTGCACGCGCGCGCAGGAATTACGAGTCTTGTAGTTTTGGGTAACAAGCCCAGTTGGCTCTGCATATTTCATTCGCGTATTAATCGCAAAAAGTTGCCGTTCTTGCGATTTCTGCGAAAAATTCCAAGTTTCAGAGTAAAAAAATGCATTCCGCGTTGGAATCGATCGGATTTTAGAAATGAGGAGATACATTTGTATCAGCTATCTGTTATGGATGATTGCGATATTGTGTATAGTCTCTTTATGATGAATAATTTTCTCCGCTTGTAGCTACGTTCAGTCCCTAAAAAAGCGCGCGAAATTTAATTTCTTGATCTCGAAAAAAATCATTTCTTCGAGTCATGGAACAGTATATGCTCGAGTTAACATATA